>HE670306.1:0-31498 GCA_000313835.2 Heliconius melpomene melpomene | reverse complement strand
ATAAATGGTAAAGAATTCCCAAAATCCAAAACGAGTTAATTAGACAAAAACCTCACTCACGATTCGATCAGGAACGGAATGGTATTCAGAGACAAACAATAAATAATTCTAATTTTACGCTCAATGAACCGTCGAAGCCTTACAATGCCATGATGGTACAACTGTTACACTTTCTTTGATACGTGTACGCGACCATCAAAAAAGCTGTGCAAACTGTTACACGGTGAAGTTGGCAATTTTTTTGTTAGTATTGATAAAATTTTCAATGTCACCTCCGAGTAAACGTTTGAACGGTTATTATATGTTAAATGGGTATTTGTGTTTGTATTTTGTGTAACCTAATACTAAATATCTGTGTCGTTCTATGAATGTATCGTCAATTTTTATGTTTTTAAGGCAACTATTTTTGTTATGTTTATAAAATGTTATTTAATAATATAATCTTTAATTTACTTTATTTGATATGTAGATGATGCGGGGCACAAAAGTTCGACAGTAAATGTGACAGATTTTGGGTTCGAAATACACAAACCAGCTTTACTCTCGTTTATGTCTTTTCGGGTAAAACGCTATGACTAATATTATTATTGTTTTAATAGTTATCTATATGGGGGGGTAAAGTGACCGCGTAATGTTTAACACGGTCTATCTCCCACCCTCCCACGTGGTAGTGCAGACCGTGAAATACCACTTGATCCTTATGCTAATATAAAGTGACATATACTTAAATGAAAGAATGACATTAAGAGATACTCGTATACTTATCAAGTATTTGGAATATTATATTCATTATTATGAAAATAAATCGGCTTCACGCTGTATCCCGCACACAGCAGGTTAGACAGAGAGAATCTAGTGTTAAAACTTTCCGTTCCCCACTCTCTGCCGAAGTTTGGTGGCATTACGTGTTGAGTGGCGGAAGTCAACGCCGCGCCTTGCCTCGACACCAGAGTGAAGAAATGAAAATATAAAATAATAAATATCTAGTAATATTTCTTGGAGTGGGGATCGAACCCACAACCAGTCGATTTTGAAGTCACACTTTGTGCCCTCGCGCCACTACTGGTCTTAATTAAAATTACCTTTTTATATAATAAAATGTTCAACATAAATCAATCTATCAATTACAAGATAATGGTATTTTAACAAACAATTATACGGTCTAGCGCCTACCCCCAGCACGTGGCATATCGGAGCGTGTCGTGCTGTACTCACATGGCTTAATTATGGCATATCTATAACAGGTGAAATATACGTAAACAATATAGTTCATATCTCCTAAAAAGTGAAGATAAGTAATGTTATTAGTTATTTTTTTATCGTGTGCGTGATACAGCGTGAAGCTGATTTGAAGTATGTTTTATAGGAAAATTCAGCTTTTGTGCTGGCAATTTATGGACACAAAAATTTAGAGTTAGCACGCTTAAATATATTATTTACATTCTATAAAATATAATATAGGACCATTAGGGAAATAAATATAAAATCTTGCATGTTATGCATACATTTACGTTTATGAGGATTTTGTAAGCAAATAATTAAATTATCATCATATATAACACAAACGGGTACGCACGGTAAGAATAAATAATATTATAAATATTGAAATTAGCATATAAGTAGATTAGGGGTTGATGGATTTGTTTATCCGGAACGGGGTAAAAAACCGGATTTTTCAATTAATGTCATAAAGTTTACAAAATCAAAGCTGAGGACGACAACTGTTATAAGTATAAAACAGTAAAACACTCAATTATCTCATAAAATATTAAACGTGATGACTATCTATTAAAAACAAATGGTTATCACGTAAACAATTTCACGGTACGTCACCTACCCTCATTGAATGTAAGGCACGTGTTACGCTGAAGCGTGACACGTCATGCTCGGTATTGCACGCAATTGGCGTGTTAATATTAACACGTTGATAATTGATTGTATTATTATACGATTATGTGGGGGAAGGTGAATTATATGTCATGTTTAGATCTTTTTATTAGACGCTTTACCTCGCTTATAGCAGAGGGAACCTGGTATTACACTTCGTTCCCTGGTTTCCGATTAATTATCGAGACAGTGTGTGTTGAGTGACTGAACTCTACGCAGAGCTCTGCCTTGTTATTAGAGCGAGGAAATACTAAATAATTCATTTATTATTGCTTACAATTATTATTATTACTCACTAGATTAGATATTTTATGTTTGGTTACGTTACGTTACGTATCGAAATCTCTCGCTAAATTATATTTCGGCTCATAATTAATTGTAAAACATTAAGTAGAAAAAAAGGGAAAGGAGAGCCATATAAATAACAAGACAAAAAAAAATCATCCATTACCCCAATATATCTATATTCCGATAGATTACAATATATTATACCAATTCTATAAGGCAAACAAATTAAATACCGTTATCTTGCTGCTTTACTTGTCAATACTTAACTATATATTATTTAAAATATGTACTTTTCAATACATAACTGACAATTGTTACAAACGTTCCATATGATACTGTGTAATTTGTATGACGTCTATGCCTTGAAACTGACGCCCTCGAGTCATATCTGAGTTATAAGCGAAAGCACATATTGAAATTGCATATTATTCCTGTCTTTATTAGAATGAAATTATTTCATGCATATCAGTAGATACTAAAAGAGGTTTTACAACTAACGGCTTATGTAAGTTTATTCTTAAGTAAATCTCATCAAGATAGGTAGAGGGAACCTAGTATTATGATAATACGTTCTTATTAAAATACTTCAGTTTTCCACTTTTCGCCGAATTCTTGAGGCAATCCGTGTCGAATGGCAGAAGTCAACGTCACGTTTTGCCAGAGCGAGGAAATGAAAATATTATATAAGACCACGAGTGGGAATCGAACCTACCATCGTCAAGTTTACAGGCCAGGACGGCCTCCTATATTTTTTTTATGTATTTAATGTATGTTATATAATTATTTTATGTAACATATACCTACTCGTAAGCAATATGTAATATTTGTTTTCTATATAAAGTTGCTTTTTTTAAAAGCTATACCTATTATGATAGAAATTAGAGTAAATACACATTCAACATACCACAACCAGATACATTTTACTCAATTTTTAGCTCCCATTTCCACACACAGGATTTATCCAGTACGCGTATTCAGTTGCAATAATCTCATGTTATTACTGTTTACCTCCGGCCTTCACGACTTGTAATCTTAAGATATTTGTAATGGCACGTGCATTGGCTGTGAGGCATTCCTTGTTTTGATCTATTGTTTACATACTATAAACTTAGATATTTCAGCCTCATATAGGTAAAGGACAAAATTATGGGTAAAATTAATGATCAATTTTTCCGGTCTGTTTGTTATGATTGTGTTTATAGACACTTTATGTTACGCTGTCTTGCACTGGTTAAAACATAAGAAAGTGTTAGAACCCTCGTTCTCCCCTTTCCGCTAAAAGTTTAAGGCATTGCGTGTTAAGTGGTGGAACATACCTCAACGCCGTGCTTTGCCTTAGAACCAGAACGAAGAAATAAAAATATTATTAAATAACAAATCAATCCCACGACCGGGAATCAAACCCAAAACCGTCGTGCTTACACACCCGCTTGGGCTCTCGCGCCAAATGACAAAATCTTATATATCAGTAAAAAAATATCGATAAACAATATTGCTTCATAAAAACGTTATTAAATCAGCAATTACAAAAAGCGGTAGTTACTTTGCATATTATATTTTATATTCGTCGTACAGTTTTTTATTATTATTTCCATTTACCGCAGCGTAGTGGTCGTACTTGTGTGTTCTAACGAGGCTTCGGTATAAATTCTCGAGTATAATAGCGCGTGCGCCGCAATTTGGTAGAAGTGAGTCAAATAATCGCCTCGGGCTGAGCAATCATGGCTGCTGGTTTCCATTGTCACGCAAATGTTAAGGTGTACATACAATTTTATTTATCTTTATTTATAGGTATATATGTATGTATAAAAGTATATTATGTATTTTCAACTCGGCGTTGAATTTCGCCAATCAACATGCGGTGATGAAAAGGGTACGGTCTTAATGAGAACAGTCTTAACATTAGGTTCCTATGCCTCTTCAGCTTGAAGCCAAAAATATATATATTTACATATATTGAAATAAGCGAAAGCGATTTATCCCCGTGTTGACATGAAAAAAACTTAATTATTTTAAAAAAAGCGGTCCTCAATTTTATTACTCTTTAATAAAAAAATGTTGCTATAATTTCATAATTTTGCTACTCAATGGAAACTCACAGCTACTAAATTTAACCGACATCGCATGCAGAGATGTCAGTAATGCGGGCCCGCGGCGGACAATCATTTTGGCTTCTGTTTAAAAACGCAATCACGATATTAATGTTTTAGTTACGTATGTAGATTATGCGTTTCTTATAATATACGTAATAATTTAATTTTAGCGTACCTAATATTACAACCATTAAATGTAAATTCTATATATTTTAAAATATATTGTATGTATATATTAAAAGCTTTACTCTAGAAAATAAAGTATTTGATATTTTTGGTGGTTTCTGTTCATCATGATTATAGAATCGTAGCTCAGGGGCACAAGCGTGCGACTGTAAATACGACGTGTTGTGTGTTCGATTCTCACTTGAGGAAATTAAATATTAACTTATACTTAATACTTATTAAGAAGCCTCTAGAAGGCTTCTTAATAAGATAGGTCTTATTAGGATCGTAGTGTTTTAAGATTAGGTTTCCTTTGCCAACGCCAACTAATGTACCTACATACATATAGATATATAAAAACAAAGCTATCTTCCAACTTGCACATAAAAAAACAAACGGCACCCAATCAATAATAAAAATTTACAAAATATTTAGATCGGTATTCAAATCGACTTCATCTATCTTCCGAGTTTGAATCTGTCCGTACGTGTATAATTCATAGTTAGTAGTTTTACATATGTAATTAAGAGCAATATCGAGCATTTGGTACGGTTAAACCTTATGTTATTACAGTACTAACTGGCAGTTGACCGGTTTTGGAACACACGCGAGATAACGCCTTTGGGCTTCTGGAAACGCTGGACGAGCATACTATTCGATTCGATATACTTTAAAGAACTTTTGTTGAAAATTTTGAAGGTTATGCTTTAAGGGTTCGATTATACGTAAACGGTCATATTAAGTGATGATTTAATTTTAATATTCGTTGGTTTTTTATTTTTCTGATAAACGAAAATGATTGAAAATGATAGATTTTAATAAAAATTAGTATGAAACAAAGATAAAAATCATATAACATTTCTACATTCATTTTAAGAAATAATAATTAATTTCATGATCTATTAATTTGATTCACTTATCTTCTTGACATAGAATACAGGTTATGAGGAGAATCCAAAATTTGGAAAATGTTGATCCCAGGGTCCAAACTTCAACTTGCGTGTGCATGATATTATTAATTTGACTGGACTATTAAGCTAAAAATAGATTTCTTTAGTAGTTTATAATTGCTTAATGAATAGTTGTCATCACATTGGAACTATAGAATATATATTTGTGAACAAATTAACATATATTAACTTAAACAGTAACACTGAAGCTCTCATATATAACACCTGTATCGCTTGTTTCGTGGCCACGGTACAATATTAGTATAAATTTGCATTTTTATTAGGCTCAATGGGAAGCTGTAAATAATTATGTCTACATTAGCATCCGAATCACTATTAAATTGAATATTTATGAAATTTGTATTTGAAGAAGCTTTTTTGGTGCTTTACCAGAAATCGACATTAAAAAGTCTTTTGAAAATATTATGAACTTTTCAAAATAAATGAAATATTGATACGAAGAAATGAAATATTTATTTAATTTATATTTTCATTTATTCGCTCTGGTGTCGAGGCAAAGCGCGGCGTTGAGATCCACCACTCAACACGCAATGCTTCCAGAATTTGGCGGAAAATGGGGAACGAAGTGCCTTAACTCTACACAGTTCATGAATTTGTTTTTAAATAAAGAAAAACCTACGAAATTATAATATTATGCTAAATTGCATAATCTTATAAATTGCGATTTCCATTAAATAATATCCGTATCGAACCATTAGTGGTGTGCCAATCGAAATGCATCGTAATACTTAAAGTAGTTTTCACGTCACTAGCGACTGCGGCTACTTGAAAGCCAGCCCATAGAATAAAATACCAGATGCTATAATATCAAAGCTTGTATAAATTACATTTGCTAATTAGTCAACTTCCTTTAATATATAAGATAGTGATCGATAAATTTTATTAATGAAAAATTATAGGTTTTTAATTATGTTTCAATTTGAATTCTTAATTTAAATTCACATACGATATGAATGTTAAAATTTAATTTAACAAAATTCATAATTTTATATGCATATTGCACGTATTTACAGTATGTGTATGTACGTGTTGGTATGTTCCTCGAACTATTTCTAATTAAACTGCGGCGTCTTCTAAAGCTGGATATCTACATTCGATAAGCTATATTAAATTGTTGAAAAACGATAAAATTGTAATCAAATGATATTCATATTATTATTATGGGCGTCCATTACTTAAAACTGTAAACATTTAAGGTGCTACTAATTGTTTTATTGAATAAAACTGATTATAAACTAGATGAATATAATTAATAAATTTAATTTTTTAAAGTACAAAAGTGATATTTTATAGCTTCTCTCGATCGATGTTGTATGTAATTCACATTGAACTTGGTTTTATTTAAATTTAATATTTTAAACAAGTTTATTAGAATATTATGATAATTAAAAAAAAAATAACGAGCGTTTTTAAATTAATTTTTAAACTAACTAAAAATACATCTAAACTAAGAGGCCATCGTGGCATAGAAAGCTAGCATCTGATTTTGAGCCCGACGGTTGTGGATTCGATCCTCACTCGAAGCCAATATTTAATTTATTTTCATTTCTACACTATCATAGGAGAAGCGTGGTTCTCACAGCGGATTGTCTCGAAAATTCCGTAGAAAGTCAGGCAACGAAGTCTCTTAGGATTAGATTTAACAAATACAATAATTTATTTTATTACATAGTTTTTAAATAGTAATTGTTTGTTACAGGTACGGCACAGATTTGGTTTGTTTGACGAAGTGTGCACGTCAGGAGGGGTGCAGGTACGACATTGCAATTGGGTGCGATTTTTACGAGTGTCAGAAAATTATGGGCCCCAAGTAAGTTTGTTACGATATTAAAATATGCTTAAATATTTATTATTCAATAAGTACTATAAATACTTTTGATATAATATAAATACTATAAAAATGTAAATATGATCCGAAAATTCCACTACCAAATTTATTTATTTTTTTCATATTATTTGTTTGACATTTTTTTTTACTAGGTTAACTTCGTCTGTACAAAAGTCAAGGGCGAACCAGTGTATGAAGCAGTTAAGCCAGTTTCAGCACACACTGAGCTGGTGGTATATTATCTTCCTGAAAGACCTGAAGAATTATTCTTCGTAAGGATGCGGAATAATTTGTATAGACAAACTATGGATTCAATATTAGAAGGTAAATATGACGCAATTAATTTTTAATTTTTTAATACGTATTAAAATCTCTCAATATACGAGAAATTGGTAAATGTTACACTGATATTAATAGTTTACACAAAATTTTGATACTATTAATAAAAAACGTGAATGAAAATGGTATAGTATATTAAAAGTTATATAATTCTAAATAAATATTTTACGTATTCAAAATATGCAGTGAAGTATCAATTTAGAAGTAAGTATAATTAATTTATATGTAACTATATTGCAGGTGTTCATAATAGTTGTCGAATATGGTGAAAGTGGTACAACATATGTTAAAAATTTATGAGCACGAGTAGAGCAATCGCGAGAGACGAACCATGAAATTGTATCAAATTGATACACTTATAGTGTAGAGATTTATAAATTTCTTATGATGAAAGTATTTTTTTTATTTTAAATACCGGTAATCGTTATATAACGGCTGTAAAAATATACGGTTTGAAAATATAAAAAAAAGCCTATTTTACAATAAGTGTTGTAGAATGTGCTCGGAGCTATATAGTCCTAAAGTGGGTTTCGGATCCGAGCTGTTTACTCGTAACCTTAGAAGAAATGCAGGCCCTGGCTCCATTATTAGATCTGTTCCGTATTCTCGTATTGTAACCTAAGCTTTGTAGGTACAACTGCCAAGTTTCATGATAATACAATTTGACATTGCTAGCGGCTCAAATTCAGTTCCTTAGATATTATCACATACTTACAAACTAATCTAAGTCGAGCTAATAAAAGCGTGTTAACTTAAAAAAAATCAACATTTGATATTTATGTAAGGCGTTCCACTATAACGCAAGATATATTATTCAAAGCCACTGAATTAAATTAAATATGCTGAGCAGTTATTAAAAGTTTTACATAATATTATACAAAGACATGTTTCTATGATAATTTATTTCCTGCAATTATATTAATCGAAATTGGGCAAAAATTCGGCGAATAAACTGTTTTAAACTGTTTTTTTTTAAATATAACATACATCAAAAACTCACATATATTCCGCCAAATTATTAAAATGGTTTATCGGCAAACTAAATTCTCTTATACACATAAATAACTTAAAATTTTAACCATAACAATACCATAACAAGAAATACTAAAATAGAATAAATCAAATACTTAAGGGAGCTCTCCATACAATAGACATAATTTTTGTGCCATTTACATATATGTACGGAATGTGGTACGGAACACGCTGTGGGTGAGTCCGACTCGCACTTGACCGGTTTATTTAATAACATATTCCTCAAGCATTATAAAGCAGGCAAAACTTCCATACCATGTACGAGTATCTACTAAGTTGTCACTTTGGTAACGGCGGCACTTCAAAGAATTCTTTTAGTTCGGTAGTCGACGACTCGTGATTGCCTTTTTATCTCAGAGCCACTGATCAATGCGACATCTGTAAATGACTGTCGTTAGTTACTTTACCGGTGTTTGGTGTTTAATGATCATTTGTTTTTATTGTTTTCTTTTAGTTTTTTGTTTGGTACTAGGCTAATAATTAGTTTAAATATTAATTTTGTATGTTAGTTTATAGTAAATTATTTTTTGGTGTCTAATATATTATGTTAACCAGTCCTGGCGTAGGGTTACAAAGAGTGCTGTAAAATCGACTGGTTGTGGGTTGGATCGTTCGATTTGTTTAAATTTATATTTTCATTTCTTAACACGTAATGCCTCCAGAATTCGGCGGAAAGTGGGGAACGGAGTGTTAACACGAGGTACCCTCTGCCTACCCTGTGCGGGATACAGCGTGAAGCTGATTATTATGATTAATATTCGACTTTTCATAGAAAATCTTGTGAGCTAGAACTTGTTGTTAAGATTTAATAACAACTTAAGAATAAAAAAATGTTATTACGTAATATTTCTAACAATTTACCTACTACAAAATTTTACATAGAACTCGAGTCAAATTTCATTATGAATTACTCATAGATCACTTTCGTTTCACCAAAAAATCTAAAAAATATATATATATAAATTAACATTTTAAAGTATTCAATTTAAAATTATTAACACTATACGAAGTTAAACCATTCGGTTAAGTTATATAGCTACGAGTATACCCAGCGATAACGAATGCGGCACGTTTGTCTCACTAAAGAGATCCGATCGGCGACCACATCGATAACTCCAATGCAGCTGTCGGCGGAAATGGCCTATATGTATATAAAAATATTGCTAATGTTCAAAATGAATGTCTGGAATGGAATAAGTATGTTTTTAAAGAAAAAAATTGATATGATATGTGTTTATTATATTTAAGAGGCTATAGTGGCACAGTGAAACAGTTCTGATAGTAAACGTAATGGTTGTACTAGTAGGTTCAAGCCATATTCGGGGGAAATAAAAATTATCATTTCTTTACTTATCAAAGACCCTATAGTTCACCCTATCAACAATATCTCGAATGGAGATGGAATGTGGAGTATGCAGTTTGTTGAGGCTAAGTTCTTCCAGCCTACCATGTTATGCTGTTGAGGCTGTCAATATATAGAATACAAACATTGTTCAAATATTGCATTTTCGATTGCAGTTCGATTCCCACTTGGGGGAGTGAAATATTTAATATTTTCATCTCCTCGCTCTAGTAAAGCGCGTCTATCTCCTCCTCAAAGGCCGGCAACGCACCTATAGCTCCTCTGGTGCTTCACGGGGTCGTGGGCGACGGTGATCATCATCGGGTGACCCGAACGCTCGTTTGTCTTGTCCTTTTTCCATAAAAAAAAAAGTTAGGAGGCAAAACACGGCATTGAGTTCCGCCACGCAATGCCTCAAAAATTCGGCGGTAGGTGGGTAACAGCCTTTATTGGAACGGGTAGCCTTAACACTAGTAGGGAACCTGGGCCCTCTGTCTTTCTTGCTATGTAGTGGCTACTGCTATGTAGTATCATTTTTATCATTTATTTTTGTTTTTTGCTTATTGTTATTTAATACAAACGTTAAACAATAAATGTTATTATAATGATTTATATTTTATATAAACTCATTATTTCGTTATTTTTATTTTTTGCGTATTATTATTGTAATATTTAAAAAAATAAAATAAAGAACTTCGTGTCGTATTTATTGTTTGTCACGCAGCAAGTTCTTATATAAATATATGTAATAAAATAATAAATGAAAATATGCTCTCAACCGTGATTCTAATTCATAATTTATATATATTATTTTAATTTCAATACAAATCTCTAATGCGTTTCCAAATATTTTTAATATTTTATATACAATTGTCGAAATACTCTACGAAAGTGCCAACATCTCTAAGCTATAAAACAATATCCACCATAAGTAGTTTTAAAGAGCTGAGTTATTTGAAGTCAAAGCAGTAATCAATTTGCACGTAATTCTGAACCAGTTGTGAGATTGTATCGTTTTGACAGCCGATCCATATAAAGAATACCATTCCAGCAATCATGAAAAATATTTTATCGATAATATACAACTATCCGATCCATTGATCTGCAAGAACGCTAAAGCAATTAAAGGCTGACCATTGAGAGAATGAATGTTCTAGTAAAACTAGTATACGGAGGATTATTTAATAGAATGTTATTAAAAATTACCTAGGTTCTTATGGTTTTCATGTTCCCTTCAGAAATACGTAGATACGTACGTACCCTCTAATTTAGCTGGACTGTTTTCTAATTTAGCTTAAATATAATTTAAGTCAACAAAGAGCGGCGTTAAGTTCCGCCACTCAACACGCAATGCCTAATTTTTAATTGACTAAATATTCATATATTATCTTCAATTCCAATAATTTCACTTATTTACGTCATGTCAACCTGATACTTTTTTCTTCTTCATGGTCGATGTGTAAAATTGCTTTTTTTAAATACTAACAAAATTTTTCATCTTCAGCGAATCAAATAACGAAAGCTTAATTAAAACAGGTTCCGATCAAAACTAAAGAACGCTATAAACATAAATTGTCTAGACTCTTATAACAACATTTTTACGGTTGTCAATAAATTGGTTCATTAATATTTTTTTTGCCTCAATTGGATCATGAGTTTTAAAGGCGAAAACTTAATCTTTACGGACTCATCTGTTCGGCTTCAGATTTGCTTACAAGGAAACTTGATTTTATTTAACTTTGAATATCGTAATTGAATTTAGAGTAATTTATTTTATTATACCAATCCTCTTTTCGTATCTTCCCCTAAAAGTCAGCGTGAATATTATTTAACAAATATCAGATTTTTAGAAATGGCAAAAAAAGATAAGAATATTAAAAATGATTTATCTTTTACAGATACACCGTTAGACCTATCTACATCCCTTCTATCCCGAGTCCTGCTACCAATATCCCCACCATCGGGTGCAGAAGATGAACATAAGTCAATATCAGGGGATTCCCTGACTTCCTCATCAGCGGGTTCATCAAACGAATTATTAGACATGACACCAAAGATCCAAAGAAGACCAGCAAAATCTGAACGTGCGTTGTTACCTTGCGAAGTATGTGGAAAGGCTTTTGACAGACCATCATTATTGAAACGCCACATGAGAACACATACAGGTATGCAATAAAAAATAGCGGAATGTACTGATTCATAAAGGTTCCATATAAATTTAGAGCCGTCTTATATAAATAAACGGAATATTATGAGATAAATAAAAAAATCAATGCCTTCTTAGTACATATGACTTAATAAATGTTAGTTCTAGGCTCAATCCTTGCTCGGGAAGTTATTAGTACTTTAATTTATTGTTTTTTTTTTATTTCTTCGCTCTCTCTTCTTTGCTATTAATGCTACTTTTTACCACACAAAATTGAACTAAAAATACTCCATTCCTTGAGTGTTTTAATACTTGGTTAACTCACAAACTTAAAAAATAAATAGAATATATATGTAATTATGATCCTTCTCATATTTATTTTTCATTTTTAGGTGAAAAGCCACACGTCTGTATGGTTTGCAATAAGGGATTCAGTACATCGAGCAGTTTAAATACCCACAGACGAATCCACTCAGGAGAGAAGCCACATCAATGCCAACACTGCGGGAAGAGGTTTACAGCGAGCTCGAATTTGTATTATCATCGAATGACGCATATAAAGGTAAGATATTCTTTTATGAAGCTGACGGAGCGAAACGAAATTGTAAAAACAAAATATGAGACAAAACAAGTTTTATATTTATTTATAGCTTTAATAAAAACAAATATTAGATATTGCGTACACGTGTATATATATTACTTAACTATACGTAATTCGTGTTTTACTTCTGTTAAAGATCTTCGTGTTCGTTTGTTTTGCTAATCTCAGAACTCAACCAATTTAAATGTTTTCAATATTATATTTTGGCAAATCTCTCTTATTTTTTTTAAGTTTGATGTTAGTTTTATTGCAATTGGTTCATAAATAAAATATATATATATCGATAGTACGTTGTTCGATCTTATTGTCTTATTGAAATGCCTCATATTTTTAAGTTGGTTTGCAGTGTATAAATATTGTCTTTAAAATGATAATGTTATTAGAGAACTTGAACTACACAATAGTTAAATAAATAATTTTGTAGTTCAAGCGGGCGAAGCCGCGAAAGGGTCGCTTCCTATATAATAAATATAATTTGATTTTATTTTAATAAAAAAAATATGATTATTACTCTTAATTACATATAGTAAAATAAATATGTTGTTGAAAAACTAAAATTGTATATTTCAAGAAATTACTTAAGTAGGAAAATATGTAAGATTGCTAACACTTTCTATTGTCACATAAAAAATCAACTTTACTCAAATGAAGGTTTTATTGCATTCATTTGCTATAATATTCATTAGTATAGTTTTCTTGTGCACCAGGGCGGAAAAGGCGCCGTCCCTTGTCTTGGGCCGTGAGAACTTAGGTCTGTTAGATATTGTTATTTATCTAAAGCTACATAGAAATTATATAATTAGTTATATATACGAAATTTACGTTGCATAAAACTGCACATGGAAATATCAAGTAAATTACATAAGAGTGCAAAAATAAAGATATATTTAATTTAGTTAATTTAGATACTGAAGGGCGAAAATGCTATGTTTAAATAGAAAGGGTAAAATAACAAGCTGTTATTGCTTAAAGCTATTGTTTTTTTATAGTTAATGCTTTTTTTGAGTCATTGTTAAAATAATTTGGCGGTATTGTACAAAAAAACGACCGAGGGTTCCATATCAATAATTTCAGGATTGTAGCTCAATGAGAAATACAACTTAAATTTGCGAGCGTCTGCATATATTTTGAGCTTGTAATAGTATTTTTCTGAAATATAAATATTTCCATTTATTACTAGTACTTAGTGTGATAATATCTCACAAACAATAATATGAATTAAGTATGTAAGCTGTAAAATGATCCCTCAATAATGGCAGTAATTTCTAAATAATAAATATAACATTTAGAAATGGAACTGATATTATCCACTCATATTTTATACAATTACGTCTGAAACACGGAAAGCAACAATTGATTTGCGAAACATTATAAAAACTGGCTATCCTTGTTGAAACAATGGCCGTTGTTATCACAATCGCAGTTTTTCTATTGATAATTCATATGTTTCTTGCTATATCCTTTTGCGTTATTGCTCTTAATTGTCGTTTTTTTTTATTCTGAAAATGAAGAACAATGAGCATAAGATCGTCAATAGAGTACAATTATAAAGTATTATTTATGTTATGTAAGAGTGAAGTTACTGAGTAATCATTTAAAATATAAAATATGGAAATATAATATCATTTTATTTATAATAATTTTATTTTTACTAATATAAAATAAAATAAATGATTGTGGGTTAACTTACATTAAGGAATGTCCCGATGTAGTCTTCTAAGCTTAGTTTCTTTATCCGGAAAATATGGAATGCGAAATCAAATCTGAAACTGCAACCTCTCGTAATATGCAAAAATAGGAGCTTCACGCTTTTTCACGCATAACAGGATAGACAGAACAGGGCAGACAAAAATACGTATTTCCTTCACTCCTTTCTTCAATTCCTGCGTATTTTTCGAGACATAGCTTATTGAGTAGCGGTACATAACGCCGTGGTTTGTCTAACAGAGCGAAAAAAATAAAAATAATATATTGAAATAATAATTATGTCATAATTCATAATTTATGTACATATGAGTATATAACACATCTGAAAGTTTAATTTAATTCGTCTTAACACATATCTAAGATCATATTCAATTTCATTCAAAACAATTATAATATAGTGTCGTCATATGAACACAAAAACCATATGTATATAATTGAATTTTTTACTTCTCTAATTCCGTTCCCATACACGATCTGGAAATCTAAGTTAAATAAGCAATTAATTTTCTTATATTGCTATAATAATTATACAAAACCATCGTACAGGTAGGTAAAGCTTGAAGTAAGTATATTACACAGTGATGTTACCGTGCTCACTTCCCATAACGCCCCTTAACTTTTTACTTATTTAACTATGACCTCATGTGTCCACGACTTAAGAAAATCACATAGAACTTACTTAGGGTTGTCGCTTTTTTTTTATTTTAACATAGGAGAGAATAAAATATTAAGACATTTAAGACCAACTATTGTATTATTCTTGAGTGTTTAAATTATATAAAATTTATTATTATTATAACAGCATAAACATATGCATATGTATATAGCTTAATCGTTCGTCTCTTCAATATACATAATTCTACATGATAAAAACAAGCAAATATTTTATATTACCTAAAAATATATATAAAAATTTTTATTTTTACTAAAATATCTTTCATTTAAGAAACAAACAGCGCTACATAAAATAAAGAAAAGAAAAATATCATATTGGTCACGATTTATATATAACACACATTCTTGTTAGTTTGATAAGGAAGCAGCCCTAGTTTCTTAAGGTGCAGGTGGACAGGTCGATAAATTACCGGTCAGGTCATCGTGGGAACGGTAGTGGGCATGAACTGTGACGAAGATTTATGCGGGCTATTGGAGCAATTGTTGTTTGTCAATAACAATTGTCCCATATATTTTTAAGCAGTTTTTGTATTTCGAAATTCATAGAATTCATCATTCGAAAAACAGTTTCAGTTTGAGAAGTTCGGATATATATAGTTTTATAAAAATATATATATATATTATTTCTTGAAACACATCTTACATCACAAATAAATTTATTCATATAAACTACACATATCATATAGGACTTAATCATATATATATATACAATTAAAAATTTATTGTCCAAACAATTCATTCTAAGAACGCCAAATTAATAAGACTCATTATAATATATTGCCAAAATTAAATGTGCAAATGAATCTAGATGAAAAACATCGTAATCGAGCCAATGTTCCAAAAGTCCAAAATAATTTCCCACGAAGTCAGGCACCGTGACTTACAAGACGATATTGAAGACGTAGCCACCGAACCGAAACTTCACACGACCGTATAGACTTCACACGGTAAGAACCCCTTGTAAGATGACCGACCTATGGAAAATCATATAGAAATACGTACTTATAAATTCAGTATGGAATTTATTGTCTTGCATACATATTCATTTCGATTTTTTTAGATTTTTGTGATGAATAGAATCTGTTAATTTTATATCGAAGCTGATTTTTAGTAAAAATCAGACGGAATATTTTAGTCTAAAATCATTCTTTACCTAGACCAGACAAATTAGATAGAGAAATAAGAATATATATATAAAAATGAGCAATAATCGAACCTAAATCGATCGAGTACTAACAGATAGCCTATTACCACAACCAGACCAGGTACAATATTTTGGTGTTTCCAATTAAAAACCTTACAAAATGTATATAGTACACGCAAATAAATTCTATCTTCCATTGTATCAACAAAACGAGTAGCAAGTATAGCCCATTGAGTACCGTCCCATTATCTCTGGCCGTTGATAAATCAGGTATCAGGTATCTTTCAACTGTCGCCGACTTACAGGAGTATCCTATACTGTGTTAGTTAGGTAATGACAGGTTAAATAATAAACTATCCAGGATGAATGATGAACAATGGAATGTAGGCTGTGTGAGACGTATATATGTGGTAGCATTGTTACTACTAAAATATTGGCTGGGATAGCATAAAATATTGATAGACGCTAGCTAAAATACAAGTAAATGTCACATGTTTTGCACGTTTGCTTGGGATTTGCTTGGAAATTATTAGAATGTTTACGTGAAATATACTCGTAGTGATTCATTTCTTTGTTCTCTTTTTTTTTCATTTAAAATGACTTGTTTTTTTTATAGTTTTGTTTATACTGATTTCAGAATTTATAGTTTTGTTTTGAGATATTGAGAATTCATCTCCCACAAGCACTGTCCTTTTACAAACAAGTTCTGTTCTGTTCTGTTCTTTCTATTATGGCGTTCCGAGCGTGCCAGTTGAGCACAAAATCACTTCGCCAGTGTCACGTTGAATGGAGAACTCACGAAAGAGGTTGTACTCCAGGACTCATCTAGATGGGAATACAAACAAGTTAGTTAGTTGTTAAGTTATTGCTTATAGTAGTCCCAGAAAATTACAAATAACTATTAACATAAGAAATCCAAGCCAAAATATCGCCCTGGAATCTTTGCATGTCATCCACCTAATCTGACACTTTTCACTCGTTAGGGCCTCGTTATTTGTTCGCTGTCCGCCCGTCTGTCACCCTCAACACCCGTTGTAGTCACGATTGACAGTTTTCCATTTGGTAGCTAAGCGTAGCCGTAACGTATTTTGCATACTGCAATTTAAATAATTCTATTTGACGAGAAATTGGAATATACTCACTTATCTTATTATTCGTTGGAATCACGTCCATAGTTTACTTACATATTTATATTTATTTAAAAGAAGAATAAAATCTAGTAAGTTATCATCTGAAACTTAATTTCGTTTCCTCTAAATAAAATATAACAAAAAATAGGACCTTAGTAATATAGATGATCATTACTTGTTGACTGCTTTTCGCACATGGTGCAAAAATTAATGAATATTTTACTCAACAATAATTACACCGAAATACATGTAAGAATTATAGCTAAGTAAATAATGCGATAAGATTTTTTGCCTCCTTACGTTAACAGCAACCCCAATTCACATAAAGATCGTAAAGTAAACTTTAGCTCATACTATGCCCATTAAGAATTCTTCAGCCGGCATCATATTGTTTTTATAATCTGAACACCGACATCCGTTGCACCTGCTGGGATCCCTAAGAGTTACATTCGTCTTTTGCTATAAAATTGGTAGATTTGATTATAAAATCCCACATTCGTAAAAAACATTCGTCATTTTGGAAATTATGGCCCACATACGTAATTGGCGGTTTAAAATTTAATTTATATATGGGACAAATGCGTTTTAGAAAGAAGTAGAATACAAACAATAGTAAACTAGACTAAACCCCGTCAATCCAACTCTGTGTTATTATATACTAATTAACTATTAAAACAACATTATTTAGTATCAATAAAATATTTTCTAATAGTAATGTATTTTTCCTGTACTTAATTGAAATTAATTGTAGCAACTTTGACTACTTTCTAGCTATAATACAGTATATTATTAAAATTTATAGCCACCGCAAAGCCTTCTGTGGCCTGACAAATACATAATTATATCATTTCTCATACATTTTCATCCTAATTTACTCTCAATCAGCCATAATTAAGATTGTGTAAACATTTTACGACACATGGAATCGTTAAAACTACTTGGCCATTATATGTAACGGATATTGAATATTTACGAGATCGGCGTCATATTAAGTATAAATAAAAACTATTTGAAGAAATCAAAGACAGAATTAAGTAGAGTGATCGACAACAGGAAGTCAATCAACGAATTTATTGGTCCACTATACTTTCGAATGAGCTCCGACGTTAGTTACTTGCCATTGTAACTTGTTTATCGATAACTATACGACAGTGCCTCTATTGCCTAATATAAGCTATTCAATTCTTTTTATTACACGATTAGGATTTAACAAGACAATTAATTGACACTGTAAAGTCTATGGTTGAATAATGAAGATTATTTTCGTTTATACGTCACAGTTATTGTATTACATTTTCTGCACATTTGAATTCAGTGCTGTAATGGAATATTATATATAATAAAATAAATAGATTGACGGTTACATTTTAAATTGATATTTCCTTGTGGAATTCATGGAAATAGAAATTTCCTACTGGAGTTCATGGAAATGGAAATTCACTTGTGGAATTTAGGGAAGCGGAATTCACTGCGTTCCTCTAGGTTGCATTTCATAGTTCATGATAAAGAACAAGGGTGTCTGTTGTTGTACTTCTTGGGTCTTTTTATATATTTTTAAATGCAAACCTATGCTGGTTACATAAGATTATAATCGTTAGTAAATTGTAATTCCTTAATAATACGTCAAAGTATATAATATTAAAGTTGCCATTTCAAGTTGTCTCATAATTTTTAAAGAGCCAACATAAGGCCCATCAAAATGCGGATGCTGCATCCAGACCTAGTACTTTACCGTGCAGGAAAAACATGACACGAAGATGAATAAAAGATATTATTGTAAAAAAATCACGAATTCAATTGTTAAATGTTCATTTCTATAGCATTCTATCTTGCGAATCTGCTGCGTCTCTAAATATTTCTCATCCATTAATCATGTAACGTGAAGAATTTAGACTTCATGGGCCTTTGTACGTTTCGGATCTGGATTGACACTATAAGTTTCCACTCGACTCGTGGAATTGCAAATTGATATCACGTATAAATCAATATAAGCAGAAGCTTAACAAATACATGTGAAATCCTCTCTATGGTGAAATTGTATATACCGTCGTGGCGTAGGTGTGGAACACAATGGTTGTGGGTTCAATTCCCACTTGGGGGAATAAAACATTTTATATTTTCGTTTACTCTGGTAACGAGGCAGAGTCGGGCTTTGAGATCCGCCACTTAATAAGCAATGCAACGATTCGGAAATTGACCATCTTATCAACCTAATGTAGGTTGCCAAAATTTCCTGCTGCCTGCTACGTGCAGGATACGGCGTGAAGCTAAAAAAAGTATTGAGTTTCTTTAACATTTATACTTTTTTTAGAGGCAATCACAAGATTATTATTATGAATTCTGTCCATTTACGCTCAACAATGTGACATACAAAATATATAAAGAATATAAAAACATCGCAATGGTAATACATACAGACATTTGCAATCAGTACTAAATATTGGTAATTATTTGTAAATGTATTGTTACGTACGAGTACGCCAGGTGAACGAGACACGCGATTGCAGTTGTTGATTGGAAAGGAAAAAAATATAATTGTACGATTGATTTATTATGATATAAAAAACACGATACGTATATCTTATAACTAGCGGCCCGCCCACGGCTTCGCCTGCGTAAACTACGTTATTATTAATTTCTGTCTCCATGAGTACCTACGTCCTATAAGTGACGTCCATGCAAAATTTGAGACTCCTAGCATTTGTAGTAACGAAGTTTCATATAAACTTTCAATCCCAAAAACAACTCCTTAGAAGTCGAATATTGCAAATTCCCGTCTTAGTGAGCACCTACGTCCTATAAGTAACTCCTATGCAAAATTTGAGATTCCTAGGACATGTAGTTTCTGAGATTTCGATTTTATATATATAGATTAAAAATAGCGTTGTTTATTTGAACGTAAGTTACATTGATAATGAAACTTATATACGTACATTATATGCAATTTGGCAACTTTGATTGATAAATTGGTGATATAAATAATTTCCAACCAAATAAATATGTATTAAGACGAATAAAAAACGAATTAATCTGAGAGTAGATGATCGCTCTGACGTTATCAGTGGCGGCACGATGAAATAAATTCTAAAGTCACGCTTACAATGAAATCTGAAATTTATAATTTCAAGTAAAAATTTAGCTTTTAAGCGATTTATACCATTAATTGACATGAGCGTATGAAAAAAGGGGGCCGGATAGTCCATGCCCACCCCAGAATAGTGTTGTGCACATTACAGATTTTATTAATAAAAAGTTTACCCTGAAAAATAAAAAAATACACACGAAAGTAAAAGCTTTCTTTGAAGGTTGCATATGCGGAAAAATCGTGTAATATTTTTTTTTTAATTAAATAAAATTTTCTTATCTTTATTGTAATATGAATACACCCTATTCTACTTTATATGATTGTCACAGTATAGCAGACGTGTGGGTGTTGGTGACTTCTATATAATTCAATATAAAACTTGTATTCTACTGATACTAACAACGAGCCGCCATATTCGAGGTGTCATATTAGTAAAAGCGACTTAAAATATATTCAAATGATTTTGTACTCTAATTTTTAGTAGTACAATCACATTTTTCTTTGATAAAATAATATAAAGTTTATCAATTGCTCTGTCATTCAGTCAGTCAGGATTTGAAGCAAGTGAAATGTTAATAATCTTGCCTTTTTAATGTTTGCTTTACATTATGCTAAGCTTAGTGGTAATCTCGTTAATGATCAAGGTAATAGATTCTATTTTAAATGGTAAAAAAATGCTACTACTTTTAATATGAAATTTATAAAAGTAGTAGCAATTTAGGACCTTGGACATTCTTAGCGGCGTAACCTAACGCCGCCTTATACTCACACATCACAAATAATTTGAATCATCATATATACATTTCTTTGTCCCACAATCACGCCGTCAAGTGGAATGTGTCATAATTATACTATGCTGGCATCAATTAACACATATACCAACCTAATTCAATTATCTTTAGGATTTCAAATGGGATCCCGATGGGACCGATACATAGCACAATCAATCACGCCTTATCGGTATACGGCGGTGATTAAATTATTTGAACGATATGTTATATGAAATTACAAATATATATTATGTATTGAGAAGTATTTATATGAAATGAATATGTGAAACTTTTAAAATAACTGAAAATTGTCAAAACGATAATATGAAAAACATAATGTTGTAGTCGTAGTTACTACTGTTAGCCGTGGTACGGTTGTGTTTAATAAAATTGATTTTAAAAGCTAAATAGTGTATTATAACTTAATAAGCTCATATTAAGTCTTGAAAATCGACGACCAAAAAATTAAATATCTAATAGAGAAAAGAATAATGTAAGTATAAATATTTTTAATATTTTAAAAAACGCCGCGGCGTTAAATTCTACCACTAGGTTCTAATGTTCCCTCTGTCTACCCTGCTATAGAGCAAGTTACAGTATCTAAAAAAATATAAAAAAATTCCTCAAACACCCCCCAAATGTTTTAAGCGTTTTAAACGTTTTCTAATTTCTGGTGATTTTTCAAAAATCAAATGTACACATACACCTCTCAACAAAATATAGATTCTGTACATAAACATAAAAAATCGTTTCATGACCTATCCATATATTTACAATTATATATTTTGCTACGTATTTCGTTTCATATATTCCAATATAAAAAAATAGGTATCGATTTTTTCATTTACATTTTATTCATTTGAAGGTAAAAAATGTGCAAAATGAAACGTGTTAACGAACTCGCTAATATGGCACCTCAGCCTTATCCAGGTATAGTGGTGTATTTAAATGAGCCTTATCAGTTCACATGGACCGCAATCACGCTCTGATTGGGAAAGGTGCGACAGTTTTTATAGAGTTTTTTTTTTATCTTTTGAGGCAAAAACAAGTTCATTTTTTGTTTAAATTTTGTTTTAAAATATTATGAAGATACCTAAAATCATTTGATATAACTTTGTGGGTACGTAATTATTCCAAATGTTAACCAAATCCGACTTTTTTTATTTTAAATAAATAAAATAATAATAAAAAAGATTATTTAGTGGATCTGATAAAAGTTTTTACATACCTACGTCTCGATAACATAATAAATATTTTCACACGTTGAAAAAATTGCTGAGTGCTGAAATCAAGTTTTATAATTTAAAGCCAAATCGTCGAATACCTATAGAAATATTTCAATAACGCCTTGATGATCTTAGAAAAAATAGTTATAGTAGCCGATTAATTTTCCACGTATAAAACTCGTGCATCAGGCGCCTTACAGGGCTGGTCATAACACCGCTATCACAAGATATATGAGGGTCCAATTAATATGCACGATGTCTTGGATTGGGCCGACAGAAAATTGATTAATCGAATGCTCTATAATTGGGATAGGGTAATTAATTAGAGAGTATTGTATCGGATAAGGGTTATACGAATTAACGAGAGCTTCTCGTCGACAACTATGTTGTTTGGAACTAACAAATTTGTATTTTATGATGTTCCATAGCTGTCGTTTTACAGATTGAGATCTTACATGTTTACAATATCATTTCTTTTGTCTAATTTTCTGTTTTTTATTTCAAATATACAAAATTAAAGAATAATATTAAATAAATATAGAGTTAGGGAATTCATTTTTATTAACTGTAATGAATGTACTTATACAAATAATTCCACTTTGAACACAATAGATATTTAAACATGTCTAAAGATCCAACACATTAACTTATCTTCATTAAAGTACACCTCGATCCCGAGAATAAGTCCTAACGAGCAATACCGAAACCTAATAGGTCCTGCACGCACGTTACGGGATCAATTTATTTAGTTAAATTAAGCGAGGCGCATCGCATTTGCATTCAATTTCCATAACGCGGTGCAGGCGTATCAGTTGGCCATACGTCACTGTAGCGACGAGATACGGCCGTGAGTCGTGATCGAACACCGGCCAATGATATTATATGGATTTTGTTTTAAAATTTAATGGCTGTTCTGTGTTTTAACGGAATTAGTTTAGATTTTATGGCAGCTAGTATAATTAGATGGTAGGATGTGCTTAACGCACGCTATATCTTGGGTAGTCATTTGTTCTCCACTCAATTTGGATGAAATGTGGAGAGTAGTAGCCATTTTTATTACTTGTTGAAGTATTAAATTGAAGATATGATAAATTAGGTATACATCCAAATTGTTTCAATTTTTTTTGTTCTAGATATGTAATAAAACTAATTTAATAAAACTCAAATAAATCATCGATTAGCTCAGTTAATAATGGCATATAAGTTATGGCAAAAATTTGACACGTATCGTTTTTTTATCTGAACTGCAGAAATGTATCACCTGTTCATTATCTGCGCATGAGGCGACCAGTTTTTTCCACTGTGATTTATCCAACGGAAATTGTCAGACAACTAATGGCTCTTTGTTTATTGATTTATATATTGCAATATTCGGTAGCGGAGGAGGTTGGAATTATGGTCCTCTTTTTTGCACCACTGATTGAGCCACTGGGTTCTAACCCGACCATAATAAAATATTGTTATGATCATCAATAAAGTTCTTCAAGACTGCTTCTTTGACTCGAAATATATAATTAACAGTTTTTTACTCACGTCGGTGGGTGGAATGGCGAATATTGAATGGGAGGGAACGGTCCTAGAGTCAAAATTGGATTACATATCTGATACTTTATTATGAATCTCATTATAGTGATACAGGAAATAAGAAGTCATTAAAACCCAAAATAGTCTAATAATTAAAAGATATGATTTGAGCAGGTATATTGATTAAAGATAAAAGATACATAGAAAACATTAAGAGAAATTAGTTTTATCGACATATTTATCATTTGAAACATCTGTGCGAATCGATTTTTTGGGCAAATATGTAATTTTATTGCATAAAAAACTGATTGCGATCGAGTGTTTTATATGATTAGCCGATCCAAACGACTGATTAATTAATTTGGAACCTGCCCAAACTAAGTGTAAATTATATAGGTAATATACTGTAATTTATTTACTACATATTTTTACAAAATTAAGGCCTCGACTAACACATAACGATTACGAGAAGCCGCAGTAAACGACGATATGGTTTATTCAATTACAAATGTGGGACATCTATTGCATCTTTCACGGTACATCAAAGCTGAATTCGGTGATGATTTGGAGAAAGAACTGGATAATATTAGACACGGTTACACTAATGCTACTGACTGACATTGTTTTAAAGCTTCCATTAGACACGTTTTTTTTTTATTCTTCCATAACTTTAGAAATCTTTTAAGATAAGATTTGAATATATCGCATATCTTCTTCCTATATTCAACCTACGACCTAGTTTATCAACAATAAATTAAATTCCATTGGACTACTACACTCAAAAATACACTCAAACATTATTTAGATAATATGTAAAGATAGTGTTGCCTTCAATAATGCACTTACCAAAGTGAGCTCGCTAGACACGTCACTGAGGCGTTCATTATAAATTCATTTGCACGCTCCGTCCAATGTGCACCGTCATGACTTTGATTATATTGGAGATGATGATTATTAGCCGTTTTATTGTCTTCCAACATTGATTTTGTTTTCTTTTTATGGTCATTACCATCGGGTGTTATGGTTGTACGTTTATTGCTGTAGCGACCCTTTATTTTTGTAAGCGTTTCGTGATTAGATCTTGATGACAATGTTTTTTTTTTTAATAATTAGGTTGCATTAGAATCGAATTGCTTTGCTCATGTTTCTCATTAATAATTATAAAAATTATATTTTCATTTAAATCGCTGAAATATTTATTAAGAAATTAATTAACAAACAATTTTAGGACAAAATATGAAACAAAATAACACAAAATTCTGAAATATATGGCAATACATCATTAATATTTTTTTTTGTTCACAGGAAAAGCCTCACAAATGCAGCCTTTGCTCCAAATCGTTCCCAACGCCAGGAGACCTAAAATCTCACATGTACGTGCACAGTGGATCCTGGCCCTACAAATGTCATATCTGCTCAAGAGGCTTCTCGAAACACACAAATTTGAAAAATCATCTATTTTTACATACTGGTATGTTTAATAATTTTATTTTTTATTTTCTATTATTTATTTTTTTTAAAAATAGCTTAAATTCTACAAGAATGCGTCATTCAATTGCTGAACAATAGTCTACACTAATTTATGATCCTACATACTATTTTTGAATTATCTTCACTAGCCTGTCTTCGTCTCCTTTCCTATGGCAAGCCACTGAATTGGATTTTAATTGTATTTTTTTATTGCATAAATGATTAATGTCAGTTTGTTTTGTTACAGCCAAACATCAACGCAACAGCGCCAGAGATGCAACTTGAAATGGTTTAACAAAATATTTTGAATTATAAAAAAAATCTTTAAAGACTTGGAAGTATAAAAAGTGTGATATTAGATATTAATTAATTATAAGTGTTAAATTATTCAGATAGCTATATTTTATTTAAATTTCTAAGATAGATTTTAATTTGAACTTATTATTAGGACTGTTTCCACATCAATTATTAAAACTGAGTTAATTAATGATTAAAAGTCATAATACTCCGAATCTATACATAGACATCACTAATTTTGCATAATTTTATAATTTCCCTTCACTGATTTAGTTCAGATGTTCACAGCACTAGCTTCTTATCAATTAATATATATTAAAAATCAAATTAATGATTATATTCGGAATCCTATATATTTTTTTGTAAATAAGCGTTTCCCGCCTTCTTAGAATTAAGTTCAAATTATCTTATAAGCTAAATACTACAATTATGTAGTTTTTTCTACACAATTGCTCCAATATGGAGCATATTATTATTTAAGACAAACATACAAAATGTATGTAGTTATATATATATATTCTTTATTGCACATGTATAAATAGTAAGAAAACAGTTAAAAAGTTATGTTTACAATGGCGGGCTTATTTCTGAAAGAAATCTCTTCCAGCCAACCTATGGAAGTGGATGAGTGCCAAACAGCGGTATAACAACACAGCGCAACACAGAAAAAAAATTAAAATATCAGAAAAATATATATATTAACTATCACATTATAAACATAATACATGCTACAATATATATATATATATATACCTACACAAATTATAAATATATAATTATATATACTGTTAAATCGACTATATATACATATACATCCATATATAATACATACATAAAATATACCCATACATACATACATATATACATATATATATATATAATATATATAGAAACACTGATTAAAGCTATGTCTAATTGCTTTCACTTTTGAGCAAATGTTTTTTAAGTTTGGATTTAAATGAATTTAGGGAATGGCTATATAGTGATGTATTATCCGTCCAAACTGAATTCAAAAGCGAATTATTAAATTATGAAACATATTTATATATTTAATCTTAAGAATATTTTTGAATAAGCAATTAAATTTTATTAACAGACAACTTTGTTTTATTTTGTATCTTGATGTTTAATTAAAGCTAAATATAGTATTTTATACATTTTTCATTTATCATATCAAACAATGAAATATAAACAACTATGAGAATAATTTTTATCATTGAACTGTTTAAAATACTCCTTTGTTACTGAATAAACGTAATATTTTTGAAGTAAACTTCAATTAACCTTTAAATATTATTTTTGTATTTAGTTACAAATTAAAAAAAAACGTATTTCTCATCGTACATCAGATATTAAATCACACGTTAGATGATATTGGCTAAAGGAGATCGAATAGTGAAGGTGAGTATTAAGTTGCTCCTAGGGGCAACACGAGGGAAGGCGAGTACGAGAGTAAGGGCGGTGCGCTAATGTCCCCTGGTCTTCCTTCTTTTCACCTCGTTGATATACGAAGGGTGGCTTCCAACGCGAGTCAAAATGAGTTGAGAGAGAGAATGACTGGAGAGAGGAGAGCTTCCTGCAGCCTGCACCCACCAAAACAAGTGCCGACAGTGCCGGGGGCTTGGATGCGTTAAAGTTACACCAAATCCATGTTAACTAATTGCGCTACTCTTTTGGCAATATCATGGGCACAGTGAACAAATGGAATGCTAAGAAGGTTCTGCTCACTCAGTTCACCTCAACAGGCAACAGAATAAATAATATCTTCATATTTATACATAAACATTGCCCTGAGCGAAAATAGAATCCATCTTACAACCACTCTATTAATCCTCTTAAAACGTTACAAAAAGATTAAAAAAGGTTAGAAATTTAACAACTAATTAAAAAACTTATATTTATCACATAAAATAAATAGTCAGCCAACATATATTTATAGGGTACAAGAACTGTAGGACGCCTACAGTACACGCGAGTTGCAACACATTTGCATAATACAACTTCAGTTGCCAGTATTAGGTCTTAATTGTTCACTGGCGCATGCGTCGGGCATTTTAAGCATCGCACGGTTTATTCTTAGTGCTATTTTAAATTACTTTTATCTTGGGGTAAACGGTATTTGTAAAGAAAGTATTGATTTGTTTGTTTACTTAATAAACAGAAAAATATTTTATTGTCTAGAATTCTTCTAAGTTAAAATGAATGTCACTCATCCACTTCCTTTGGTTGGATGGAAGAGATCTCTTATAGAGATATTTCCACTTTTATATGCTAAATGTTTTTAAATAATATTATATTTAAATGCTTAATGCGTGTTCATAAGGATGGATGTTAAGAATAATCTTTTACGTAAAAAATACTGGACAGAATTATATTAAACTTTACAGTAATACAGCTAACATATCAGAAAAACACATATACTATAACTTATTAGAAAATCGTATAATTAGCATGCGCTGTCTAAGTCATTGGAGTAGCTATATGTAAAATGGTACTGTTTGTTTAAATATTTCAATATAAAAGCCCCGATCATTAGGTACTATAAAGTAGGTATATCTACATTTTATATGAAAGCTAATATATTTCGAATAGTGAGCCATATTTAATTCCCTAAGGGAATCAAACCTGCAATTGTCGTGGCAACACAGTCAGCCGCTTATGGTACTATGTCACGAAGACCCTATTATTTTTTGAGGAAGACAACTTAACCGCCACCCTTACAACTTCCTTTCCGTTAGAAACGTATTTCTTATTGGGTTATAAACATAAACATATCCATCGACCTATATACATAAATGGATACAATGAAAAATTAACTTGTAGATATAATTTTAAATCCTCAGTAGCTATAGTGATATATATGTCAGCTTCACACTGTATCCCGTACACAGCAGGGTAGGCTGAGGGAACCTAGTGCTACGACACTCCGTTCGCCATTTTTCGTCAAATTCTGAAGCCGCGCTTTGCCTCGACTCCAGAGCGAAGAAATGAAAATATAAACTTAAATAAATATTTAATTTCCTCGAGTGGGAATCGAACCCACAATCTATCGCGCTTAAAGTCACACGCTCGTGCTTGCGCCACGACTAGCCTCTGGCATGTTAGATTTTTATATTTTATTTCTAAATTAAATTTTAAGTATTTTTTTCAGCATTCATAACATTATCTATTTTGGCAAGAATATATTAATTTACAACAATCAGTAATTAAGACTGAAGTGCAAGATCGCCGATGTTTTAATAATATCGTTTTTAAGATAAATAGCACCTGAGAAGCATAATATTATTAATTTAAACATCACACGCTTATTTTTCATCTATTTCAAATATATCCAGTACATATTTTATTAATGATTTGCATATTAAATTAATTGAATATAAAAAGTAAGAAGCGTTCTTTCATTAAGCTCATATATTTTTTGGAACTTAAAGTTACTCGCAACAATGGCGAAACCCACAGCCGCGTTTTGTCTTCCTCCCAGATCGAGAAAATGAAAATCATTAATTCTACTGAGTGGGAATCAAACCCATAATTTCCTATACACATCAAGTACAAGTTTTTACCTTTCTGCACTTGCGTAGATTCGAATGTACGTTATCTACCAGAGACTCAGTATCAGAAGAGATTTTTTTAATATATTTTTATATAGATTATAGACTGTGTGACCGGAAGTCGGCAAAAATAGACACAGAAAGATGTATTAATTGATAATTAGATAGGTCCTCATGTGATTGTACTGATGATATACTTAAATTGGTCTTGTTATTAAAATTCGACTCGTTTTTCACAAATTTTGCATGTATAACTAAATTTTAATTAGCTTATTTAATTTAGGAATTATATTATATTACGATCTATATATCTGTTATTACAGCAACTTTATGGTTCTCCTTCATTTGATGTTGATTATTTATATCGGTTTCTTAATTATTCAACGTTATTGGCTTGGGAGGAGAATTTCTTTGAAAATCAATATTAATTAGTGAATTAATGGCATTATATGATTTTAGAAGATTAGATATTTAAGATAATAAATATCATTTGAAATTTTCGCTGATCATTGCTACAAAACACATAAAACTTAATTTTTGTAACATCATGATTTTAATACATATAGTTCTTTGGTACCTACATATTTTTTTCTCCATATTTCTCCTGAACAGCTAAATAGCTGTACATATACGAAATCAGTAAATTGACAATAGTTTATAGAAATGAAACTTTGTCGAAGTTAACTTGAACCATATGATGAAAATGAATTACACCACCACAGAAGGCCCTACTATTAGTAATATTTAAGTAAAAGTAAACGATTAACCAAAAAAGCCATCCCACATACCTAATAGATAATAGCATATTGTATAAGAATATTGTATGAAGGCTTTCGCTTAAATATACGCTTAAACATTAATAATATTATATCGATCACGGCCTTATGATTAATGTAATTCACAAAGTGCTTTACCTCTATTTACTATTATATGAATACAGGCTGTTCCAAATTACAATATATAATTTTAATATTTTTAAAATTTTGTTGATTCAAAAAAATAAAAATATTTATTTATTAACGTATAAAATTTTAAACGTAGCGGGATTTGAACCGCATTTCATGGACTGTTTTCAAGAGGCGCATATACAATAAAAATTTAATTAAATTACACCATCATCATACATTTCAATAACGAACCTATGAAAATAAATAATTATTTCATATGGCAAAATACAGGATAAAGATATATACAAAATTATATATTTCTGTAGGAATAAGAAGTGTATTATTAATAGATATACCATCAAGTCCAAATTACTTTACAACTCTTTTAAATTGAAATCCTAAAATATATGTAGCTACAATTATTCGAGCATTCTACAGCCACATTTGTATATTTTTATATTCCTGATAATGACTAGAACCAATATAAGTTTTATTATATCACCTGTAAACTAAACAGCTTTTATACAGGCCGAATCGGCGCAGGCGCATCGTTCTCGACATTATAAATCTTTATAAAACAATTATATTGTATACTGGGTGGTCTGGTGGGACCACCGAAACTTATCTATAGTAATAACAAAATTGTTGACGGCGTTGTCTGTACGATAACTAAAATAATCAATTGTCATAAATAATTTAAGAGATCAATTATTTTTTTAAAATTCAAACTGAACTGACGTTCAAACTAGGGTAAAATTCAATAATATTAACGAAAATTATTTTACGTTTCATAAATTATATTATTATTTGTATTTTTTTTTTATAAAATAATACTTTTACTACTAAATACATTACAAGAAGAAATACTAACATTTAAAAATCTCTTGATAATATTATTATAGATTATGTAGAAACATTGATCTCATTCCAGTTTTTGCAGCTATCGTACAATCAGAGCCGTATTGCAATCAAAATGGAACTGTACACAAAAAGCTCGATTAAACTAACAATTTAAAGCACCGAGAGCGCACAATGCCATAGATCGCCACAGGAGTAAATGTACCAACTGACATACACACCATATATTAAAGAACTAACTTTACTATACATATATGAATAATCAAAGCTCATTCTACGCTGGTTTCAAATCTATAGAGTAACAAAAAAAATCCAATAAATCTATACTAAAATAAACTAGTTGTTTGGATCAATATGGAGAGTTGTTCGGAACAAACTGCCTTGTCATAGGCGTAATCGAGGTGGGACGGTGGCTTTGTATAGCCGTCATCGACTTTTTATATCCATATCTGATGGTGCTCCCATTTCGCCTGGTCCAAAAA
>HE670305.1:368351-382653 GCA_000313835.2 Heliconius melpomene melpomene | reverse complement strand
TTTTCCATTTTCATTAACACTCTCACTCAACTCATATCGTCATCGTACCTACCTTTACGCTGATGACTTGCAAATTTACACAACTGCAGCTGTAAACGATATACCAAATGCGGTTAGTGAAATTAATTCAGATTTACAAATCATTAGTTCCTGGAGTAAATCGTTTGGGCTCTCTGTCAATCCCAACAAGTCTCAGGTGTGTATATTTGGTAGCTCTAAACAATTGTCTAAATTACGTTCTCCTTTACCCTCAATTTTTTATGATAATGTTTGTTTGGAGGTTAGTGAGAGTGTTAGGAATCTGGGAATCAGGATGGATGGTTCTTTTTGCTGGTCGTCTCAGGTATCTGAGCTTAGTCGTAAAGTCTTTTGTACCATAGGTAGATTGAGAAGATGGAAGAACGTCTTACCGTTAAAGACTAAAATCTCTCTTGCCCACGCTCTCCTTCTACCTATCCTAGACTATGCTGATTCATGCTACTTAGATCTGTCCCAGCAACTACTAAATAAACTTGAGCGTCTGCAAATCTTATAATTAGATTTATTTTTGGGTTAAGGAAACATGACCATGTGTCTCAGTATCGTAGTCAACTGAAATGGCTGCCAATAGAATACAGGCGTAACTTGCATGCCCTCACTCTTCTTTATAGCATCCTTTTCAATCCTGTTACACCATCCTACCTCATGGAGCGTTTTAAGTTCCTGGGGTCAGACACCTTTGATTCCTAAAACCTCCGTTCCCACCTTAACCATATCTTCGAAATTCCTCTATGCCACACGAAATGCTATAGTGACTCTTTTACGGTTAAAACAGTAAAGCTATGGAATAAGTTGCCGCTGGAAGTAAGACGGTCTCAGTCAATTGGGATTTTTAAACGACGTCTTAAACTTTACTATCTCCAACTCAATTCATAAAACGACAATATTATAATTATATATGTATTTATCTTTAATTGTTGTATGTATGTATATATGTATGTATGTAGGCATTTGTGTAGATATGTATGTATATATGTAGATATGTATGTATAAATGTATGTATTAAACTATTTTGTGTTCTCTGAATATTGGTTTTTGTATATTTTATGTACTTTTTGCACCTTTCTGCCTTCTTTTCTAAATTTAATCCTTCCGTTTTTCTTTGGTTGCCTGTAAGAAATCGCTTTTAGTGATAAGGCCGCCATTGCACACTTGTTAATCGTGTTTCTAATGATTTGTATTTTTTTTTTCTCTTCTTATTTGTGCAATAAAGTATTATATTATTATTATTATTATTAATATTAAAATAACGCAATGTATTAACAAAATTGTCTAAAATTAGTACTATCAGAAACTTCTTCAACGTAGCAGTGCCTTCGAAGCGAGTACTCGCTCTTAGAGACGTAGTCTCAAATATACTCTAACTTTTGCCATACATTAGCACAATAGTGCGCTGCAGAGAAGTCAAGCCTTCATGCTCTATTAAAAGGCTTTTGTGCACTTTACAACGTGTACACTACCTTAGAATAAGAGGAAATGGAAATTACATTATTCGTTTTTTAGGGTTCGGTACCACACAAGGAAAAACGGAACATTTTTATACTAAAAATGTTCCGTTTTTCCTTTGTTTTTAATTTCATTTCACCATTTATACATCGATTCTGTATGAAATTGTGTATAAACATAAGTTTGTAATATTTTGTTTCTATGAATTATCTATTAATTTTTATTTTTCGGACTTTTTTCCTTTATTTTATATGCCCGCAAACTTAAGCTGGTAAACTTTTAGAAATTGTACTCTCCATAGAACTATAATCCTGAAATAAGTACGGAAGCCTCAGTGAGTGAGTCCGACTCGCACTTAACCATTTTTTTTATAATGATCCTTCATTTATTATATCAATAAATAAACAACCAATTTCTTCCAAGTTTTACATTACATTATATAAAATCGTAAAAAGCCAAAGCGATAGTCAAAATAAACAGTATCAAATATCTTTTCGTTAAAAAGTTTAATTTTCACCAATAAATACAAATATTTTATCAAGTCATAATTACAATTTCTTTTTTGTTTTAGCTTCAGGGTTTAGCCTTATATAAACAGGATAGGCGAGGGAAAGTTTTGACACTTCTTCACGTGACACTTCCGTTCCCCATTTTTCGCAGAATTCTGAAGGCATTGCGTGTTGAGTAGCGAAACTCAACGCCATGCTTTATCTCGATACCAGAGCGAAGAAATAAGAATATTAATAATTTATTTCCTCTAATGGGAATCAAACGCACAACCTGTCACTATGACTGTACATTAATTACTAACAAATCATATTCAAACAATTCATGGGTCACAATAAGTTAAGACACTCCATTCTCCGCTGCTCCCCACAAATAACGTGACAATTCCGCTAATTCTTCACAAATTTATAATTCTACCGACATCTCGTTAAATGGAAAACGACAAAACCTACAAAATTTAATTTAAGATCCCACTTTTGTGTAAAGTGGAAAAGTATAAATTAATTAAGCTACATTTTTTGGCAACGCTTCCGTTGATAATTTGCGCTAAATATAAAGTATGTTATTAAAGTTGAGGCCGTCATAGCACAGGAGCACAAGAATATGTCTTTAACGCGACGGTTGTGAGTTCGATCCCCGCTAATAAATGAATGAATGAATTATTATTTATTAATATTATTTGACGAATTATTATTTTGGGGTGACGATATTCATAAAGTGGCGGGCAGCGGCTGGATGCGAAGATCTGAAGATCAAGCTCAGTGGCGTGCCATTGGAGAGGCCTATGTCCAGCAGTGCACGAGGACAGGCTGATGATGATGATGATGAATATTATTTGTGTCATTCTTCTAAAAATTAATTTATAACAGTTTATTTCAAGCATAATTTGCTTCTCTTACATAAAACACACATTGTAATTATCTTAAAGTCTAACAAAATGCTATTAAACAACACGTACACAAAAGACAAACATCAACAAAAAACAATTGAAAAGTAAGCAGCAGTAAACGTATTAGGCAGGAAACAGTGATGCGGCGCGGCATTTAATACTTTTCTAGAAAAAAATAATCAGGTTCACGCTGTGTTCGTTTTAAAGCAGGGTAAGCAGAGGGAACCTGGTGTTCCGAAGACATTCCGTTTCCCAGTTCCCGGCGAATTCTGAAGGCAATGTGTGCTGAGTGAGGGAAATCAAGAAATGGGAGTATAGATTTAAATAAATATTTAATTTCCTCAACTGGGCATCGAACCCGCAACCAGTCGCGTATACATTCGCACTTTCTGTCTCTGCGCAACGACTGGCGTCCAAATTATTCCAAACAAATATAGCCATTTTTACGTTTATTTAAACAAACTTAATACTTTAAGGCCGAGTAGACCGAGCGGACGTAATATAAGCCGCAATGCGTTTCGCGCTACGATGCACAAGACAGGAGCCGGGTTAGGGAGGATTCACACTATAATGCCGATTTCAATTCGTTCTTCGTCCGACCTAAGTCTGTTAAAAGTATTCTTATATGAGAAATAATGAGAAGTTCCGATCCAACCAACAAGCGTGTTCATCAGCCTATCGCCGTCCACTGCTGAACGTAGGCCTCCCTCATCAAGCGCCAACCATCCCGGTCTTGGGCTTCTCGCATCCATCCGGTGCCAGCCACCTTCTTTAAATCGTCCGTCCATCGTGCTGCAGGGCGTCCTACACTACGCTTGCCTAAGCGCGGTCTCCACTCTAACACGTATCGGCTCCATCGACCATCGGTACGTCTGGAGACATGGCCGGCCCAGTTCCACTTCAGCGTGCTGATTCTTCGTGCAATGTCAGTGACTTTGGTTCTCTGGCGAATCGCTTCATTGCGGATTCTATCTGCCAGAGAAACTCTGAGCATTGCGCGTTCCATCGCACGCTGAGTGACCTTGAACTGGTGTACCAGCCCTACGGTGAGTGTCCACGTTTCAGCTCCGTAGGTCATGACAGGTAGGACGCACTGATTGAAGACTTTTGTCTTTAGGCACTGTGGGACAGACGATTCAAAAATGTGGCGGAGCTTCCCAAAAGCCGCCCAGCCAAGGCGTATTCTTCTTGTCACTTCCTTCTTGAAGTTGTGCCGGCCAAGTTGGATGGTTTGGCCAAGGTATATATAATCTTGCACAACCTCAAGTGTAGCGCCATTTACGACCACGGGTCTCGGGGGCACATGACTATTAAACATAACTTTCGTTTTGTCAAGATTCACCCCGAGACCCACCCGTCTAGAAGAATCGCCCAGGTCGTTGAGCATCTCCTCCAAATCATGCAGACTTTCCGCCATGATGACTATGTCGTCAGCAAATCGCAAATGCGATAAGTACTGGCCATTTACATTTATGCCCCGCCCGTTCCAATCTAGCGTCTTGAAGACGTCCTCCAAGGCAGCTGTAAACAGTTTCGGAGAAATGATATCTCCCTGTCTTACCCCGCGATGTAATCGGATTGGTCTTGTGCTGTGGTTTTGTACTTGGACGGTCATGGTCGCGGCTTTGTACAGACACTTTATCACATTAACGTACCGACAGTCAATAAGGCATCTCTGCATAGATTCCAGAACAGCCCAGGTCTCGATTGTATCGAAAGCCTTCTCGTAGTCCACAAAGGCTAGGCATAGAGGCTGATTATATTCCTCGGTCTTTTGAATAATTTGCCTAAGAGTGTGTATGTGATCTACGGTACTAAAGCCTTTCCGAAACCCGGCCTGCTCAACTGGTTGGAAGTCATCGAATTTATGAGTGAGACGATTCGTGATAACCCTAGAAAATAACTTATATACATGGCTCAAGAGTGATATCGGTCGGTAATTCTTTAACAAGGCTTTATCGCCCTTTTTGAAAAATAATTTTACCATACCCCTGCTCCATGCCTCCGGTGTAATGCCATTATAAAGGACGGAATTGAAAAGACTGGCTAAGCTTATCAAAACAGGCTGGCCTCCTGCTTTGAGAAGCTCTGCAGTTATTCCGTCTTCTCCAGGAGCTTTGTTGCTTTTAAGATGACCGAGGGCTATCCTAATCTCATTTATGTCGATCTCAGGAAGCTCGTCTGTTAGGTGGCGGCTAAGTCTGGCTCGCAGGTCATCCACGCTGCGGTACTCTAAGGGTGGTAATTTAGAGGAGTACAAATCGGCATAACAATTTTCGACCTCGGCGAGAACAGCTGACTTAGAGGTGACGGTAGTTCCTTCTGCGGTTCTGAGTTTTGTCAGATGACAACAGGTGGTAGGAGGCTTCGCTAAGACTTTCGAGCCCCTGTTGCGTGCAATAGCATCCTCAACATCCCGGGCATTTGAACGTCTTAAGTCTCGCCTTATTAATTTTTTCACCTTCCTGTTAAGTATCTGACGCTCCGTTGGTGTAATGCTTGTGAGTTCGCGTCGTTTCCTCATCTCTTCCATAGTCTCGCTTGTAAGCTTTGCTTTTCGTCGATTGCTCGTTGGTCGAAAATATTTTTGGCCCACTTCGTGGATGACACGCAATAGACTGCTAGTGGCGTCATCAATATCCTGCGTGGCTTCCAACATGGCGAATCGGTTCTGTAACTCAAGCTGGAAAGCATCACAGCCAGCCTCAACTTGGGGCAGAGATGGTCTAATAGTCGACTTCATCAGCCTCGCCCTTTCTATTTTGACTTTTATGTTCAGGGTGCCTCTTACCAGACGGTGATCAGCTCCGGTGTTAACCCTGTTGATCACAGAAACATCCCTGAAGATTTGGCGCTTATTGGACATAATGAAGTCAATCTCGTTTTTAGTGACACCATCGGGGCTCTGCCAGGTCCACTTTCTTTGGGGCTTCTTCTGGAAGAAAGAATTCATCAGGAATAGCCCCTGGGACTCCAGAAAGTTAACCAGCATTTGACCCCTATGGTTCCTACACCCATAGCCGAATGCTCCTACCCTCGATTCGCCATATTTTTGTACTCCCACTTTGGCATTGAAATCACCCATAACAACCGTGTAGTAGGTTTTGGTACGAGACATAGCTTTCGCTATGTCTTCGTACATGGCATCGACTTCGTCGTCAGGATGTGTAGACGTAGGGGCATACACTTGTATAACTTTTAATTTATATCTGTCAGTTATTCTTATGACAAGGTATGCTACCCTTGCTGACACACTACCAACCTCCACAACGTTACTTTTGAATGATTTGTGGATCATAAATCCGACGCCACCTTGGGATGGTTGGTGTCCTTCTCTGAAATAGAATAAGTGACCGCCGTCTAGTGTTATCGTCTCCTCCCCCTGTCTTCGAATTTCCGATATACCCACTATCTGCCAGTTAATATGACTTAGTTCTACTTCGAGTTCTGCCAGGTGTTCGTTCAGCCGCAAAGAGCGTCCGTTAAAAGTTGCCAGATACAGTCGTCGTTTGTGGTACCCTGACGTAACCCGGGGATTCTTAGCACCCCCCTTCGCACCGTTACCATGGCCGGTACCGTGGCCAGGAATAGTGTGAATACCGGGAACTGGGGGCCTCGTTTTGAGGTCGTCGCTCATCAAGGGGAAATTGCCGTAGTCACCACGCTTGGCATGCGGGTTGGTTACCGCAGTGGCTAAAATCTTTTCGCTAATGACGCTGCTGCCCGACATCAGGATTAGAATTTTAGATTTTAGCATTCGTATGGTTATACCGCCATATTTTCGGTCGCCAGAGCCTCGTTCGTAGTCTAGCAGGGTGCACCACGTGCAGGTGAGGTTGACAGTTGGGAGCTTGAGATGGTAGACAGCCCCCCTTACACCCCAGATGGTAGACAGCCCCCCCAGATGGTAGACAGCCCCCCAGATGGTAGACAGCCCCCCAGCTCTATCACCCTTAGAGGTGATAGTTTTTAATTTTATTTTTAATGAAAATATTAAATATTTAATTTTATCGAATAAGAATCGAACCCACAATCACTACTGGCATCACATACATTAATTACATACTATAGTACTATACATTTATTTCCAGTTGTGGAATGTAATGGATGTTAAATGTCCACAGATAACCAATTTACTTCTGCCTTGAAAGTCAGTCATATTAAAGTGTACGCATAACAGGATATTAAAAAGAAACACATTTAAAACACAAAAGGCATTCATCAAGCCGTCACCAAGTGACAGACAAACTGACTGACTGACTGTCATTAGGGTCACCATTACATATAAAGTTTACGTAAACAATCACAATCTGTTTCGCTAAACACTTGGCTGTTCTTAAAATTGCTTTAGTTGACAGTGTAATGTGGCCCCGGAGCTGATGTTGGAAGTTGTTTTTGTATGTATGTGTGTATGTATGTTTGTATGTAAGTGTGTGCAGGGGCACATGCGAGTGACTGACTGTAAACGCGACAGGTTCTGTATTTAATATTTTCATTTCTTCGTCCTTGTAGCGAGGCCAAGCGCGGTGTTGAGTTCCACCACACACACACACACAATGTCGCGATGGCTTCAGAATTTGGTGGAAACCAGAAAGCGTAAACGGAGTGTCCTAACAATAAGTTCCCATGTTCTCTCTGCGATATATTTATTTTACGTATAATTACTCATAATTATGAATGTCCCTTTGATTCTGGTTTTAAGCTACAACCATCGTATCAAATTAGACATGGATTAATGCGTTTTCAACATATATTCTTTATACGATTACGCAAATGGCCGCCATTATATAATAATTGATTATATAATTTAGTGAATAACGCACCCGTTGCGAAATTTGATCGCGCCCTCTTATTTCTATAATAATATGAATTCTCTGGCCGGGGGTGATAGTTTGCACTATTATTACACTAGCAATGCTTTTTTCTAATTTAACATTTATTTAAAATCCAAATATATTTTTTTAACCAATTTAAAAAAAGGAGGTGCTCATTTCGTCTGTATATTTGTTTATCTTTAATCTTCACATCTAATAAAGAGAAATCCGTTTTCCACTTTTAGTTATAAAGTGCAAGTTACTTTAAATATTATTTCTTTTATTACTTAAAGATTATGAACTAAACTAGCTTTTTGATTTTGATTATTTTTTAAATTTTGACGTTGAATTAATTATATTTTATATGAACCATACAGATAATGTACAGTTCAAATAATAATATTTGTTTGTAATACGCTAGTATAATAGGGTAGTAGAGAGGGTATAAATAGTGATGTGGTCCAAATGTATTATTAACATAATCGATTATTTCTTTAGTAAATCGGCCACTGGAAGTTATCGAATTTTGTATGGTATCGATATTTTTTTTCATCGAATTGTATAGTTTACTACATAATTATTTTTACATGTATATACCTAATATATATTAGGTAACCTTATTTTTGTTTAATTATACCTTTTGCAAGAATATGATATTTTTCACAGTGCCAAGCTCCGTTCTATTTGGTCATTCCGCTAGTGATACAGCGTGAAGCGTGAATATAAGATAAAAAGAAAATAAATTATTTGTCATTCAGTAGTATGACAGTACTTTAATGCGTAGCGTAATCTTCAGTCAGTCAGTGGCGTTATGGCACAGTGTGTGACTCTAAATGCTGCGGATCGTTGGTTCGATTCCCACTCGGGGGAATTAATTATTTTCATTTCCTCACTCTGCTAGAATACGGGATGCTGCGTGAAACCAACAATAAACAGATTCTTTTGTTTCTATCACGATGACCAATTAATTACACTTCTAATCAACCCAAAACTTATCTCCATTCCACAAAATATGAAAGGGAACCTTTGTCGTTTTGACATTTCACTTTTCAGACGTTCACTTGTTTACAATGATTATATTTAAATATTTACTAAACTATGTTGAGTTACGAGGCTGTACATAATTGGATCGTAGGCACATCTGGCAAGTTTTAACGAACAATAGTATCATCAAATCTAGCAACGTAATGAAAAATAAACAGTCGTAGTTTGTATAGGGTCCTCGAGTGGTGGAAGGGTCCCGCTGTTGACCTTCGGGCATTGAGCTGCACTCCATATATTGCGTTTACCGATTTGTTTTTGTAATGCACCCGTTTCTGGTTGAGTATGATTTATTTGGGATTTCTCCAAATCGTATTAGGTAGTGAATTGATGGTTGGATTTGCAGCAAGATTGCGACTGTAACGCGACGGTTGTGGGTTCAATTCCCACTCGAGGAATTGAATGATTAATTCTTAATATTTTCATTTCTTCGCTCTGACACTTAGGTAAAAGTCCGACGTCGAGTTCCGCCACTCAAAACGCGATGCGTCGAAAAATTCGGCAAAAAGGTGGAAACGGAATATCTTAACACTACACTCTTCCTACCCTTCTGTATGCGGAATACCTCTTGAATGTCATATACATGCTATAAGTATATACCAGTAGGTATAGAAATTAATTATTAACGACGTTGATATCCACTAATTGTATATATAATGCAGAGACGGGTCACGTATTAAGGTAACTTGCGGTCTCGTCAAATTGACTCGATCGCGATTGTCAATCAGTGTGTGCTGGATGCGGTTGGCAGGAATGCCCGGCGTATAACGGAAGATGGGTAAGGTTACCTATAGGTAAGAATAGGTATATAAAGTTATTTATATTATTTTATTTTAATGCATCTTTCATATTTTGCAGCTTTGCTAAATAAATAGATGATTACGTTATGGCGCAAGTTGCGACTGTAAACGTGACGTTTGTCGATTCGATTTCAATTCGAAGGAATGAACTTGCTCTCTTTAGTATGCAGTCCTGAAAATTCGGCAATATTCCTTGGTTCCCTTTGTATCTATCGTGCTATATATGTGCGAAGCTAAAAATATCACCGTAGTTCCAACTTTTCCACAAATTGCATACTTTTGCGTTTTACAGCTTTCTGTTTTCTTCTATCCCTTGATTCCTGTGTAATTTTGTATTTAATAAATAAATTCACTAAGTCCTTATAATTTCAAACATCAGCGGTAGCTTCATATGAATTTCAATGAATATAGCTAATAATACTATCAATGAGATGTTCTACTGAATACGTATATCCTACATACTAGTATCTACATCATCCGGTAATCAAACCGACGTACCGCTCGTATATTTCGCTTTCATCTATACAGAATTAGGTGATTTCCCGTGGCCACTGTCTAAAATAGCGTCGGTGAATGTGACACGACACGCTCCAAAGCTCATTAGCGTACAAACAATAGTCAATCTGACGCAGCCCAGCGGCGCGCGGCGTCGGGGAACTAAATTACAATGAGATTCTGCTGAAAATCACGTTATGTTTGCTTCCAGACGGATGTAGGTCTTGTTTTGATTTGAATTAGGTCTTACGTGTCCGGCGTGTGGATGCTTGGGTGGAGAGACAGTTGTGTCACTCCGTTTTTCGTTTGGAAGAATTCTTCGAATGGAAGATATTGGATGACTGGTGGTTTTCAACGCCGCGTATTATTTAATCACAGAATACACACCTTGGGATCGAATCCACAACCGTAACATTCACGATCAAACGTTGTCCCTCTATTTACTGAAAAAGTCATTACTTTGGTTTAGTGTTACGACACTCCCTTCCCAGTTAAGAGGGAACGGAGCTGCCGTACTTTCCGCCGAATTCTAGAATTGCCTAGTTACCAAAGCGAGGAAATTAATATATTAAATGTTTCATTTTATCGAGTGGGACTTGAACCCACAACCAATCACGCTTACGGTCACATGCTTATGCTTCTCGCTACGACTGGCCTCTTGTACTAAGTGATAACAAAGTTATAATAGCCGTACAGGGATGCTGTCCTGGCGAAATGTGAACTATGGCTTAATTATCTACTGCTTTTGGATTGCGTCCAAGTCTCTCTGGTTCAAATCCGACTATGTTAAAAGTTTTACATATTCTCAATTACATGTATGTATAATTCTAAATGTATATTACTATTACTAAGAAGATTTACGACGTTAAATGTATGAATGTAGAAATTTCGAAAAAAGTACACCTACAACTTTACATAGGTATACAATATTCATGCCAATTAAACTTTTAAGACTGGTTTCATCATAATAGATAACTATTACAATTATAGTATTTTACATTCTATATTAGAACAAATATACCAGAATTTGGTGCCTGTGCAAACGCACCCAAATATACGCGATTAGCTTCCATCAATACATTTGATTGCGCGGTTTTCGCTGAGTCCACCCGTTGTTGGATTCAAACGATATATTCGAACAAATGTCGTCAATCCTATAGGTTTTAACGAGCTATGTATTCTGCATTCCTCTTATACCTATAGATATCATATTTGTATTCATATACCTGTTTTATAACACTATCAATTTTGCCCAAATATTAGAAGTAAAGTAAAATATAAGAGGTAAAGTAAAAGGTAAAAGTAAAAGGCTGTTCGCATTACCACTGAAAAAAGAAGTTTTTTTGCCTCCCCTAGAATGAAACTTTTTGCAATCGCATTTCAGGTAACGTATTACATGGCGAGGACCTCAAAACAGTGCTTAGGCCATGCAACCCAAGTGTAGGCTTAAGGAGCTTATATTCCCCTATGATGGATTGGTACCCATAACCATCCAGATAAATTAAATACATTCGAATATAAAGCGATTTTGAAAGTTTAACTTACAGCTTATTTTAGTATACCATATAAAAGTTTTAAAATTCTCCAAATAATTTATCTGTCCCCGGAGATAAAATAGAAGGGTATGGGGATATAAAGCAGGGTTGAGTCTATGATTGGATTATGATTGTAGCGCTGCCAAATAGCCCAGTAGCGGCAATATGGGACATAAATATAGAGATAAAAGCTTTTGTTTAACGTTGCTACGATACAGGTTATATTTTATTGTAACTAGCCGCTAGAATACGGTTTTGTGTGGGTTATTTGTTATAGGTAAAAATTTAGTGCCTCTTTTCTCCACTATGTAAGGAAGGAAGGAAAAGGCAGGTGCATCCATTTCTCAAAAACTATTAAACCGATTTTATGATATTTTTTCTGTTCCTTAAGTTAGAATATTCTTCATTTAAATCAATAAAGATAATCTCGATACTTGGTTACCGAGAAAATTGTAGACAAACATACACTTAAGAAAAAAAGCACACGTTTTTGGAAACCTAAATTAATCATCATCTATACATACATATCAAACTGATTTCTTTATATTTCTTTTTTTTTGTTTTTCTTTTTTTTAAGCCGATTAAAATAAAGAAAATCGATATAAAACGGATACCTAAATACACAGATTCGATGACGATAATTTCAAACAATATAAATATTGTAAACAGTATTCGTGTTTGTAAGCTGTCAAAGCTTAGTACTAAAATGGATTTCCAAACAGAATAATAAATGTAATTGTCCTATATACGAGTATGTCCTATAACTAATTCTCTTTTTGTAAACGTTTGAACTCTCATAAAATATTTTGAGGGTAGTTTTACTGTCTTCCTATTCTGTGATTGGGTTGATTATTTAGTGTTCCTATTTAGTATTGCTTTAAAATTATTTTTATTCTATCACAACAATACTTATAGGCTATTATAGTCTAAAGATTTATTAAAATTTCATTAGGTACTGTATTTGAATTTAAAATAATAGGTACAATGAACAACTGTATTAATATACTGAAATTCAATAGTGTGTTGATATGTAATATCGAATAATAAAAATAATTAAAAGTTTTTTGCAATAACTAAATGCCGTTTTTCCTAAATTTCTTCCATCGTGCTATCTACATTTCACAAATTGTTTGACATATTACTTGCTGGTTGCGTGTGATGAAGCTCAAATACTTTGTTGATGAAGAGGAAAAAAAATATTTACTAAATATACTCATTCTATACTCATTTACTCGTAGTAACCTATAACATAAGTAAATCCACGTACGTATATTATTTCAAACACCTCTTCATTTAGCCCGCTATCGAAATGTACAGATCTACACAACAAAGTCAATGCTTCCCGTTCGGCAACCGTTTTGCGGTTGATGCAGCAGTAGTTATCGAACGACCACACGCGATTATCTCTGATCCGATTCGGCCTTGCTTCGGTGAGGTCGCACAATTGGGCTATTATATTTATTTCGATCCCTTGTCGAAGTGCTACTGTATTTATATTAGTGTTGTGCTGCGGATTCCTGCGACTGCTGAGCTGCGTGGCGTCCTGCTGCGCTGCGTTGCCCTGTGGTTGCCGAGTCCCGCATCGCTTGTTTCCAGCGTCCGGATTGTTTGTTCAGTAAGTGAATACACAGTTGTTTTTAGTTAGGTACTCACCTACCGTTCACCGACGGTAGATTTTGCTTGCCAATTATAGTGTAGTCTTAAAATACACACCCCGTCCCTCGCCGCAAGGTGAGGGGAGTGACAAAGTATGGCCGGCCTCAGTCGCTCCGAGCTGCTGAGATACCTTGAGACATTCCACGGCGATACGTATAACGCCGTCGTCAAATTCGCGCAAACGCGACATGATGCGCCTAGTTCGCCTAGCGCGCCCGAAGTAGGCCCGGATGCCGATATGCAGCCTTCAGCTGCCGGCCCGAGTGCCGATGTTGAGCCGTTGTTCTCCGGTGGGCCTTGCGACCTCGGAGTCGCCCCGCCGAGGGAGCTTTCTCGTGCCCCTACGCCGATCCAGACTGAGGTAGAGATGGAGGAGGGCACTTGCCTGTCCTCCGATTCGGACGATGACGGTTTCGAGACCGTCGGATCGCGCTCGGCCAAGCGTAAGGCCAGGGCCCCCTAACGGCCCCCCCCCCGCCCAAAAAGGCGAACAACCCGACGGCCGCCGTTCCCGCGCGAACGATTTTAACGGTTTTCCCCTCCCCTGCCCCCGCCTCTGCGGTTGAGCGGGAAGAGGACTGTACCCCCCCGCGCGCCCCGCGTTAAACCCCCGCCGCCCATCTATGTGCAAGATAAGCACAAATGGGGCAAGGTGTCGCAGTGGCTCAATAGCCACAATGTCCAATATTCCACCGCGCGCTTAACGCAGGTTGGAATACAAAATCCAAGTTAGGTCTTCGTCGGAACACCGACAATTTACCTCTTTCCTTCGTGAGTACCAGATAGGGTACCACTCTTACGCCCTGGAGGACGAGCGCCAATTGCGCGTCGTGCTCAAGGGCATTCCCAAGGAGATCGAAGTCGATCTCGTGTTAGATGACCTTCGTAGCAAAGGCTACCCCGTGCGCCAGGCGCACCGCTGTATAATTCTCGTACGAAAGCGAAATTTGATATCGTGTTAGTCATCCTTGACCTCACTAAGGAGGGAAAGGAAATTTTCAATCTGAGGTCGGTGTGTTCTCTCACCGGCATCAGAGTCGAACCCCCACATACGAGGGGTCTCATTGGGCAGTGTCATCG